>JALXFT010001520.1:0-43371 GCA_023376895.1 Aspiorhynchus laticeps | reverse complement strand
TGAAGTGCTGTTTGTGCAAGCAGTCCAGAAAGAGGAGGAGTGATCAAAGAGAGCGAGAGAAGAGGATTGGTGCCTCTTTGGATGTCAGAGATGCACGGTGGTCCTCCTCACACATCCTCAGGTGTTTACTTTGAGCGCTTCTTCTTTATTCTGGAAAAGAAAGAACAATCATATCATTAGAGATGAACAAGACAAGTTTTGCAGATGTCAAAGCGGATTTTTAAATAAATTTAAAGTATTAACGAGTTTTGAGGATGAAATGTCAGCCCGATCTCACGGCAATTCGTACATATTTTACAAAGTGGCTGATTCGTATGAATTCGTACGACCTCACTCGTACAAATTCATATGATTTTTGCTAAATGGTATGTATTTTACGAGTTGCACAATTCGTATGAATTTGTTCGAATGACCTACAACTAATCTCGCCCCAAACATACTCCTCACTGGGGTGTAGACAAATCGTACAAAAAAAAACATACGAGTGAGGTTGTACGAATTCGTACGAATTAGCCACCTCGTAAAATACGTACAAATTGGTCGTAAGATAGCGTTGGAAATGTGCAATTATAGTCATTAAACATTTCTGTGTGAACTTTTATGCATTTAACTGTTTTAACTCTAGAACATCAACTTCTAGTGAACAATCTCTTGCAAGTACGATACTTGAAAAAAAACTAAATTGTTGTAACAACTGTCAAATCGGTAGCAATAAATGACAAAATGTCTATTTAGCTTTTATATATTTTCCATGAGAGATGTTTAGACGCTTGTAAATGCTAGACCAGTGTTATTTTAGTATTATTTATATAGGATTATTTATTAATATTTTTAAGTAGGATTAATTTTTACATTTCCAGTTTTCATGTCATTTTAGTTTACGTTTAAGAATTATTTTGTGCTTTGGGCATTTTATTATTTTTGTTTTTAAACATTTCTATTTAACTTTAGTTTGTTTTAATTCCAATTTTAGTTTTAATAATGTTAATACTATAACTTGAACTTGTTTTATTTGTTATTTTAGCTAGGCAACATTTTTCTTAAAAGTTTTATTTGTCTAATATTTCTGTTTCACAAAAGGTTCTTTGTGGTGAAAGAAGGTTTTTCAGATTATACAAAGGTAAGAAAGAGATGGTTCTTTAAAGAACCTTTGACTGAATGTTTCTTTGTGGAACCAAAAATGGTTCTTCTATGGCATTGATTGAAGAACCTTTTGAAGCACCTTTATTTTTAAGAGTGTAGTCTAATAATATTTCTAAAGTAATATATTATTTTATATAATATTATTGAATATAACATATATTAAATTATATTATATAAATATTAAATATTGTTATTTTATAATATTTATAAAATAATATACATTTTTGCCTAATCATATAAATTATATTTTATTAATATATATATATATATATATATATATATATATATATATATATATATATATTTAATTAACATAATAAAATGTTTTTTTCATAGATTTTTTCAGCTCTGACAATGATCGACACGTGTTTTTAAAAAGTTTTTTTATAGCATCAGTCATTTTGGCTCAGTGGCACAATAGGAGGTCGGTTATATTGGTGTAAAACCTCTCTGCTCTGCCTGTTACCTCATCATTAATCTACAATTAGTGTAATTAAAGAACAGGGGTTAAATGCTTCAGGCTCTGTGGTGGAGCCTAATTACCTACTTAGGTTAACGTGTAATTTCTATAACCTTAAATTAGCCAATAAAATTCCACATATGCCGTTTAATTAAGAAATTGTTAACTTCTCGTTTAATTTAACGTGTTACTTGCTATTTGTAATTATTTGTGAAATTTACTCGCAATTTCTAAGTGAAAATCATTTCATCACCAGTTTTTAAAGTGTAGTTTAGTTTTCTTTTTTTCCCCGTATGTTATATACTTTAGAGGTGTGAAATTATCTTGAGGGATGCATCTATTCCAGTTCTGGAATAGATTGTTAAAAGCATATTCAAAAGCATTTGTACAAAAACTAAAAACTCTATAAGGAACAGGTCTGTATTTCATCCCATGATTCCTTAGAGAACTCCTGCTTTTTCCAGTGTAGAAAGAGTTTCTTCTTACTTGCTAATGGCATTCTTTAGATACTGCTGCAGCCATTTGGTCTTGGGGTTGATGCAGACCTCTCTGTTGTTCTTCAGCTTGGCACTGGTAATGAGAGAGAGAGAAGAAGGGATTTGTTTCGGACGAGAGCAAAAGAGAGACTGTACCTTGCTCCCTCTGTGTATTTAATCAGATCATATCAGCTGTCCGTCATGGACTACATTTCAGCTCCTCTATTCTACTGTACTGGCAGGAGTCACTGCACTTCATCAGATATCAGGACTGAATTAGAGGAGGTTTGTAAAGACAGTGTTTTGCTGTCTGGAAGTTCAGGATTTTTGATGATTCGGAAGATTCTGCCTGGGATTCCCAGTACTGTACATGTGCATCTAGTTTGTCTAAGTAACTTTTTTTTTTCTAATGAAATTAAATGGATACTGTGTCAGTACACTTAATAATTAAATTATATTCAAGCTAACATTCAAATACTCAGATTCTGACTCCCAATTCTTAAAAAAAAACAATAGAATTTGCAATAATTTAATTATCTGATTCAGTTACTAACCAAACACATGCACACTTAGAATAAATCAAGACATATTACTCAATTTCTTTTCACAGACTGTGATGACTTGTTTCCACAGTTATTAACACTGTACATATGTAAAGTATTTTTTTTTTTAATGTAACATACATTTATGACACTGTATTTTGTTTTATTGCCTCCGTGTTAAATGATGTAACCAGTGAGTGTTTCGACTGAGGGAGTGACAACAAGCTTAAAATTAATCAATCTCTCAATATAGTATTTTCCTCTTTGGAATGGCAGAGAAACACTATTGTGGATTGTTTTTATCTTGCTATTAGAGCAAATGGGAACACAAACATTATATTTGTTGTATTTTCCATCACCGCTATACAAATTTGCTTTGACTACTGAATCCCTTATGAAAATTAACCATGGTTTTACTACAAATAAAACTGAAAAAACACGGTTACTATAGCTAAATTATAGTAACCACAAATGAACCATGGTTTTGCTACACTAACCATGGTTTAACCATGGTATTTGTAGTAAAACTCTGGTTATACAAATCAATATGCCAAAAAAACATGGTTACGACACTTTTGCTATAATAAAACCATGCCGGTTAATTTTCGTAAGGGAAACCTCAGAAATGTGAAAAGTGTCCATCAGTGATCCATAAATGTGAGATTTATACATATTGACAACACTTACGTACCTTACAACAAACAAGGATCCTCATTGGTCTTGTGTGTAATCGACCCATGCAGTAATAATTCTCAACCCTTCCCCTCAATCTAAAAACAAACTTGCTAATTTTTCCTTCTATCCAAGGTCAGATTAGTCCTCTTCAATCCCTGGAGTGTGTAACTATGAAAAAGATAAAGTTAGCCTTAAAATAGCTGCTAATGGTGACCTTGGCTATGCCCATCAGGTTAATGTTTCCATGATATGTTACTTTGGCAATGCTCTGCTCACAAGAGAGCTGCCTAGAGATTCTTCATTTCTCGTACTGGCCACATCCTGTTTATCATGCTGAGATCTTTAGCAATAGATTAATTATCTTTAGTGATTTTACTCATTTGCACTGGTGTCAAAAGTATTCACATTCATTACTCAGGTAGACGTATAGATACTAGGATTTAAAAATACTTCTGTAGAAGTTGAAGTATCAACTCAAGCTTTTTACTCAAGTAAAAGTGTAAAAGTACTGGTTTCAAAACTAATTAAAGTATAAAAGTAAAAGTAATGTAAGGAAAAAAATGCCATTAAGGACAAAAGCTTAGGCCGCGCCACAAAGGCCTATTGTGCACTACCCCACCTCCTCAAAAAAAAAAAAAATTCTAAAGGCCATAATGACTATAATGTTATATTAAAATGTTAATGTTGAAAAATTTGGGATGCACTATAGGCTACCTGTTTCAGCCGCATATATGCACATTGAAAATGAACACATTTTAGTACAATGCAAATATATAAAAAAAAACATATGTGTACTACTGAGCATTAACGTGTTTCATGGAGCGGAAGATGATCCTGCTACAAACCTCCTCGCTGGTGCTTGGTTGGGACATTTCACTCGAGTTCTCTTCTTGAGTCTCTGCCACGGACACTGTTGCCAACTCTCGCGAGACAAATAAGCAACCGCAGCTTCAAAAACAAGCCCAATATTTTTTTGGATGATTTATTATCATCATTATTATTTATTAACAATTATTGATAACTAATAAATGAGCCTGCAACATATTAAACTGAAACCACTATTTTATCTGAAAAGCAAAAACAGAAGCTATTTTACAAAAATCAGCAAACTGCAACAAAAGTGGGAACAAAACTCATCTCTAATCACCTGTGAGCAGAGTAGGATTGGAGAGATGGAAAAGGAGAAAAACACAAGAGCTTCAAATGAGAGCTGTAACATAGACACATATTTATAGCCTAAAATATATATGGGCCATTCAATGGAAATGTCCATTTTTCTGTCCCTAGCCTTTACAGAAATATTACACTTGGTTACAATTTTTTATATTTTAAAATGAAACAATGTGTTATTTGAACAATTACACCTTCTTGAGCCATCAATGTGGCAATATTTGTTTTTAATTAATTATAAAGAATTCCAAGCAGCACAAAACTGCTCGTTACAGCCATGTACAGAGGGAACGTGCTTTATTTTGAGGCCAAAAACAGGTTTTTCTTCCATTTAAAATAAAATAATGTATACATAACTATCAAATAAATGACATAAAAAACTAAATTCCAAATAAATATTATAGACAAATGTATAAAAAAATATTATATTAAATATTATAATAAATTATAATATATATTAAAAAATAAAATATATTATAATATTATAAAAAAAATCATTAAGCTGTCATTTATGTGTATTCATGAAGTCAAAAGGTAATCTAATAATGTGGTCTAAGTTTAAATGTTAAAAAAAGAAATACATTTTAAGACATCTTGCCGTACTAGGCTATTGAAACCAAATGTATTTACTATTAGGACATGGCTACTTGATTTTTTATTACAGCCCGTGATAATTAATACATTACAAAAACATTGTAAAAATTAGGTTAAAAGAAAGTCCTCCCACTCCTCTACGTCTACTTCTGTCATCGCTTGGATTACAGCGTCACGCGTCTTCTTTTTGAATGTGATTTTTCTCCAATGAGGAGCGGAACATTTGACAAATTACTCCACGGCTCTTATATTATTGCACTGGTTGGCTATTAACTGCGAGCAGACAGAGTGTGAATCAATGCATTGGAGAATACGACGAACATAAATAAAGAAAATGAAGTCGCTTGTCAGATTTCCCAAACAATCAACCATATTTTTTTAAATAAGCCCAAAATACCGCAACCCAGGGATTTTTTCCCGCAACTTTACAAAAAAAGAAGCCCAAAGTCACGTATAATACGCGGACTTGGCAACTGTGGCCACGGACATCTTCGTACTTGGCTACATACGTCTGCTATGTCCAGTGTTGGGGGTAACGAGTTAGTATAGCCTACTTATCACAACATTGTCAATCGCAAACGCTAATTTATTCAAACGTCTCTCTACCGAACTACCTTCTGCAGCTTAATTTGCGGAGGACGAAGACAAAGCACCCGTTTGATAAATGAGCCAGTAGTGGAGAAATAATAACTTTTAAGAAATAATCCATTTTGAGTAACGACCCCAACACTGGCTATGTCCTTGCTGGAGTGTGACGTAATTTGTGTCATGTGCAGGTGCGATGGATCGCGTACAAACCAATAGGGTGTCGGAATGCTGTTTATTCTTCTCATCCAACTACAATCAAATTCACTCTATCCGGATGGTGCGATTTATCTGGATAGGTTCTTTTTTCTTTTTTTTTGAACGAAGACAAGCCGAGATGAAATAGGAGTAACGAGGCTATTTTTAAAAAGTAAGGAGTAGAAAGTAGCTACAGATTATTGCGTGAAAATGTAAGGAGTAGAAGTAAAAAGTCGGCTGAAAAATAATTACTCCAGTAAAGTATAGATACCCAAAATTTCTACTTAAGTAAGGTAACGAAATATTTCTTAACACCTCTGCTCATTTGAGCCTAGAACTGTAGGGTGTGGACGTGCAGTTTCTTGGCCTTTTCTTAAGCATATCCACGGTTCAGAGAGATGCTTGACACACCCTCTGTGTCCAGTCCTGTTATTGGAGGGCCTCCTTCTAGAATAGTTTAGCTTCAGCCCTAATTAAACACAACTGAACCAGCTAATAAAAGTCTTCAAGATCACTAGAAATTTCTAGGTGGGTCTGTTAGAGCTCAACTCTGCAGAAAAGTGGCCCTCCAGGAGCATGATAGGACACCCCGGAACTATGTCACCAAAGTGTCAAGAAGAATACCACAAATTAAGCATTTGGAATAGGGTGATGCTGACATGATGTTGACCTTTTCCCAAATGAAGTACAAAATGTGAACTTGCGTACATATGGCCTTTGTTGTGTATCTGTGAAGTCCATGAGACTGTAGGGAGACCCATTTGTCATTTGATGATTCAAAAGTGTGCTTTCAGTCGCCCAAAAGCACCCTAATGAAGCCCAAGATGCTGCGTAACTCACATTGGTCTACGACCCAGCAGTCCATGTGACAATATGTCACCAAAGCGTGGACGTGGTAGGACGATTCAGGGCGCCGAAGTGAATGACACATTCAGACTTGGATACGGGTGAGCAGGTCTAAGCCCGAGGTGAATTCTCCGTTTGTTTTGTGTTTTTGCCTGAATCAACATTATGCGGGTGGGTTAGCCATCTGCTGACAGATAAACTCAACGGCGTGGAGAAAGGGTGACAGAGGCCAGAGTGCAGGGGTAGATTGACCACTGACCCCATCCCCCTGTCTCTCTCAACCTGACTTTCATCACGAAATGTCCTTCCAACCCTCCCTGACCCACTGTCTCACAACAAGTGCAGGAATGCTCCTACTGAGAAGATGACGGGGATAAAACTGAAGAAAGGAAAGGGGGGATGGAGAGGAGAAGTGGGAACAACACAGTTCAAAACAGTTGGTAGCTACTTTGTTGCTCGTAGTCAGTGGAGCCGGTGCTAGGGGATTCTGGGCCCATTGCACAGATTTCTTTATGGGGCTCCCTCAAAATCATGTTCAGTGGAGGGGTGGGGGTTGGCGATCTTAGTCGGGCACCCCAAACAACATCAATTGGGCTTTCGTTCCGCATAGTTCTAGAAACAGCGTGGTGGTTCCTAGAGAAGCAGTTTCTCCCTCGGCCGTTTTCCTGGTTGCATTCACATCGGCAGCAGGAACTCCGTAACTCTGACAACAGTCTTTATTTGCGGTATTTACAACGTCAACAACTGGTGAATGGAGGATGCTGTGATTGGAGCTGTTTTTGTTGTGTGTCGTGGGTTTTATGATAACGGAGATGGAATGAAAACGCACAATTTACGCGACTGTAAGAGCATGAAAATCTGACTAAATCTCCTATGACAGTGGTTCTCAACTCCAATCCTCGGGACCCACTGCTCTGCACATTTTGTATGTGTCTCTTATCTGACACACTCAGTTTAGTTCATGGGTCTCTCTCCTAATGAGCGGATGATCTGAATCAGGTGCATTAAATAAGGGAGATATACAAAATGTGCAGAGCAGTGTGTCCCGAGGACTGGAGTTGAGAACCATTGGCCTATGACAACTTGCGGTGTTACAGATCATTGAAGCTGAGAAAAGAACACAACGATGCAGACAATGGGTAAATGTCGTTATCGTTGTTTTCCATGTTCGTAGAGTAAATATTTTTACACAGCTTTTTAAAAATGCTGGGTAATAGGTGTTTTGTATGCGTTTGGCCAATCAGCCTACACTTACGTTACTGGTAGTTCTTATAGAACTGTTTTAGAAGTTAATTTAGTTCCCCCAAATGGAGTTCCTAGAACTAAATATGTTCCTAGTTCCTGCGGTGCGAACACGTCAAAATATGGGACCTTCCGCCAATAGTTCTAGGAACTATGAAAAGGTTCTTCCAATGCGAAAGCCCCTATTGTGGGCCCCTCTCAATGTCTGGGCCCTATGCACTCTGTCCCCTTTCCCCGGGTTTTGACGCTTCTGCATGTAGTTGGTAAGACCAAGGTCCCATGTCATATCCCACCCTCAGCCCTTGCTGTCAGCTCGAACTCCACACTTTAGTGGCATTATGTCATATAGACTATCAGGGTAGTAGTATAGAATTGGCATCGGTTTGGACTTGGTAACAGTAACTAACGAGAGACCATAGCAAATACATGGGGTTAATCTTTCTTGAGCACCCATCTGAATCATATGACAAATGAGACCCTACAGATTGCGGACCTCAACAGCTATGGTCCACATGAAGTACAGCATTTGGGATAAGGCCCATAGATCCCTACAAGCTAAAAGGGTTACTCCACCCCAAAATAAAAAAAATGTCATTAATCACTTACCCCCATGTCGTTCCAATCCCGTAAAAGCTTTGTTCGTCCTCGGAACACAATTTAACCTGTTAGCCTGCACCAGGACGCCGGCGCACTGAACGCTCATTGTTTGAACATGTGATCGTTTGTGAATAGATTAAATGAAATGGGACAAAGTTAATCTTAACAAAAACTATATATCATTCTGAAGGTCTAAGCCTCAAGCATCGACGAAAGATCGCTGTTTTTTTCCAAAGACACCAAAATTGTGTGTGTGGCACACTGAAGTCAGGAGCTGTTACCATTTTAAGTTAGTTAGTAATTTTCAGCTGTGATTCCCAATATGGGGGGTGCTGGCTAACAGGTTAAGATATTTTAGATGAAAACCGGGAGGCTTGTGACTGTCCCATTGACTGCCAAGTAAATAACACTGTTGAGTCCCAGAAAAGTATGAAAAGCATCGTCAGGATAGTCCATCTGCCATCAGTTGTTCAATCTGGATTTTATGATGCTAAGAGAATACTTTTTGTACCTTCTGTCTCTTCTGTATCAGCCACAATACAAGGATGCGCTATTTTCATTCAAATCAAAGTGTAAATGCACATAGAATACGTATCCTTGTGTTGCGGCTGATACAGAAGAGTGTATGCAGTTTGCGTTCAGTGGATAATCTCCAAAATGGTGCTACGGTGACGCGGAGAGACAGAGAGGAGACGAATTGTTGAAAAAAAGTAGTTTTTATTTTCTTTGCGTACAAAAAGTATTCTCGTTGCTTCATTAAATTCAGATTGACCCACTGATGGCAGATGGACTATCCTGACGATGCTTTTCATACTTTTCTGTGCCTTGGCAGTCAATGGGACAGTCACAAGCCTCCCGGTTTTCATCTAAACTATCTTAAATTGTGTTCCGAAGACGAACAAAGCTTTTACGGGGTTTGGAACGACATGGGGGTAAGTGATTAATGACAACATTTTCATTTTGGGGTGGAGTAACCCTTTAACCAAGGTGTTTTAGCATCTCTAATAAACTTGACCAAGACAGGTTCACTTCATTCCCACCAACTGCTAGTAGATCAACAGCTTTAGCCACCTAATTGCTGTAAATGTCCAACTGGAAACCCTGTCCACCGAACAGAAGCTTGTATCAACTGTATTTTCCAGCCTAATTAGGCCATTTGAGAAAATGCAATGGAGGAATCGGGCCCAAGACTGAACGAACAACTGACGGGAGGCTTTCAGCAGATGAAATAACAAGGTGATCCTGATCAATATGAGAAAAAGCGGAGGAAAAAAGAGAGAGATGGCTCCCAGACCTCCATGCTCTCTCCCAAAGCCTTTGTAAACTCTTCACAGCAGCTGCCTTTGAGATGGAGTGGCTTTTGTGCTCAGGTAAATGTTTGTTTTTTTGTCACACCAACAAACACATTTGAGGGATTGTGGTTTGCCTTAACACTACCCTGACCCCTGTCAAGATGGCTTTAACTGCCAACTCACAAAATGAAGGGTCTCATAGCTTTTGTATGGGGTTTGTTAAAGAAGAACTCCTAGAGCTCTTACTCTGCTGTTTAAATGTTTTAAGCACATTCAAGAAGCACTTACAGAGAGCAAACATCCACCACAGGGGGTCATAGGGTCACTTAGAAGTTTGTTGTTTTGGGTGATAAATGGATCATAATTTAGCAAATGTTTTTGCAGGGGATATAAAATATCTCAAGACAACACAGCCTGCATATATGTAGATGCAATCAGACGGTCAGTTAAACTAGCAGGGAATAAACACTCCAAACTCATCTGGAGCTCAGATAACACATCATCCTGATGACTTCCTCCCAGACACATTTTACTGCCCTGAACAAGAAAAATACTCTCAGGTAGTTAGTTGAGGGTGTGTTGGTACAACAGTCCTGGTGTGGTGACTGAAATATAGACTCTTGTTCACGCACACACACATTCCTCCACCTGGTCTCCCTGCTGTTTATTTACTCTCCCTCTTAACGAGTTTTGTGATTCATAACCTACCTCTAATGATCGTTTTGGGGGGCAAATATTTACATATGAGACTACCGCAAAAGCCATAATCGGTGCGTTAGAAGAATATGAGCTTGTGTCAGACGAGTGCGCAAGGTAAAGTGCAGGACAAGTTTAGCTACTTGACTGTGTATGTTTTCAACATATAAAAAATTGGACTGTTTTGCTAATGTGAAATATGGCAGTTAAACGGTCTCGTTTTATTTTTTAGGTTCAGAATATGTACACTTTTTAAGATGTTTAATAGATGTTGTTACACAAATATAATTGTTAAAATGTCAGATGTTAGCACTATGCTAAAATGCTAATAACAATGGGTGATTAGCTGGTTTTCTAGCCTCTTTAAGCTGGTTAGGCTGGTCTGGTTTGATGGTTTTAGAGAGATTTTAAGGACCTGTCAGCTGGGAAAGCAGCCAAACCAGCTAAAACTGGTAAACCACCTAGTTTCATTCTTTTTTCTTTTTTTACCAGTTAACTTTTGTTTTTGATGCTAATGTTTTATTTAGGCATAAAATAACAAAAAGAGTGAAAAAAATAGCAAGACACAGACAACAGAAGATAATAGTTAATGTTCTGTTGTTTTTTTCAAACCTGGTCACTATCGACTCTTGGTTTGTTTTTCCTCTTGCATTTAATGATCCCATTTTGTTTTTATATAAACAAATATTTGTTCATTGTATACTACACATTCCTAATGGATTTTACTCTAGGCATTCTGAGGAAAATATTTTCCAGAACGTGGCTGATGTTGACATTGTATGAATGAAAATGTTTAGAGTTTGCTGATCCTTGTGTTTACTAGAGGGGCATCTTTAGTTATCTTTACGACAAAAGCAATAATAAACAGTCATGTACCATAACAATGGACAGAGAGTTGCTATCAGATGGAGGTTTATCTCAGATCTCTGCTTTCTATCTGGCGCCAACAATCTCTGCCATCTACACCGAATGTCAGCTCTCTGTTGAGACATGGATGATTTGATTTTTCAGGCTAGAGATTTTTTTTATGTGTGAAATGAGAGGTTTGTCTATGTTTTGCACACACACATTATCTAATCATGAAGAAGAGATACTTTAACACTCTGCTGTGTCTCAGCAGGCATCCTTTTATCTTAATGTTATTATCAGATGTATAAGAGTTTTCTTTCCCCCAAAACTGATTTTTGTAGGATGGAAAAATCTTATAAACTAACATTGAAACCGTGCCCTACATGTTTCTAAGGATCAGAATGTTATAGAAATTTGAGGATGGACTACTGCCTACCAACACTTTAGAAACCAAACATTTGTTGAAGCTAGTTTATTATCTAGTGTTTGCTACAAATGTCTTTCCATTTGATGAAGTCTTGGCCCTATAAAACGTTTATGGTTGTTCTTGTTGAATGTGCGGAAACAAATGTGTTCGTCTGTTAAAACATTTAGATTTTAGTTTTAAAAAATGATTTTCTCTAATCACAGAAACAGTTAGCTGTTACAAGTTCACATCTGTGATTACCGCCAAGGTTGTGACAAATGAACAGCTGCCCGATGCATGCGTCAAGCCACTCACAAACAGCAGCCAAATTCAGTAAAACTGGCCCGCAATCTGTATTACTTGACTTTGATGAATCATCTTCAATTTCCTGCATCTGGAAACGTAAATGCTCCTCTGTGCCTTAAAGTAGAACTGAAGTCAAGACCAGACCAAGATTAGATACATCAAAAGCCAGATCCAGACCAGGTCCGGTTGGTCCAAAAACCAGGTTTACATTTTCATGAACTGGAATGGAAAAAAGGCTCATGTTAATTGCAGATGTGAACTTGTAACCTCTTAATGTTTCACTGATTAAAGAAAGTCCATTTTTAAAAAATCTAAATGTTTAAACAGATCATAATCGTTTCCACTCAATTACAATCAGAAAAGCAGGTACTATTTGTAATACTCAGTCCTAATTTTCAATGTTAAGTGTCTATCTATCTATCTATCTATCTATCTATCTATCTATCTATCTATCTATCTATCTATCTATCTATCTATCTATCTATCTATCTTTCTATCTATCTATCTACACACACAATGTTTTGTGGGTAAAGCTTTACAAGTAAGAAATGCAAGTTAAGTAATCAGATTACTTTTTTAAGTAACTAGTAAAGTAATGCATTGCTTTTAAATTTACAAAATATCTGAGTTACTTTAGTTATAAAATGACTTTAGTTTAACATCAGATTTGTGTTTTTTTTGTTTTGATTTATTGCTCAAATAAAAGGGTTATTGCTATTCTTTTTTTTTTTTTGTTAGCAAGCGCAGCCCAGGAAGAAAAAGCAATGTAAAGCATTACTTTCCATAAAATGGAACCAAGTAATGCAATTTGTTACTTTTTTATGAAGTAATGCAATATTGTAATGCACTTCTTCTAAAAGTAACTTTCCCAACACTATATATGTATACCGCAAAATATAAATAACTTTAAATACAAAACTTTTTTTCTTAACTTTTCCATCAAGATCAACCCAGCTAACAAAAATATACTGTTACGACTCTTATGTAAGCTGTATCTCAGTGTCACTATTCTAACATTATTTTCATAACTTGTTGCGAAGAACTGTCCAAAATTATACTGTGCGTGCTGCTCAAATGTGGAGACGACAATGCAGTGGAGGCGATATTGCAGTTACGTTGCCCAGAAGTCATGAAATTACCAAAGTATTACGAATAGGTAACTGGAATGTTCTTAGTTATAACCTTAGGAGGCCATGCTGGTGACACTGTAAATTGGTAATATAATGGCAATGAAATTGTGGTTACGTTGCCAATAAGTCATGAATTTGCTAAAGTGTTACGAATATAGTACGTAACTGGAACGTTCTTGGTTATTTTATAGCAATAAGTGTTCAAACTGACGATGTTGTGAGTTGGTAATTTGATGGTAATGCAATTACAAACATGCAACGTCCTATTTATGTTGTCAGTTAGTAGGTCATGAAATTACCAAAAAGTACCAATAAATTACGTAACTGGTATGGCGTGTGTTAGTTCGGAAGTCTCCTTTGAGCATTAAACACTGATTTCATTCAAAAAAGTTCATTGGATTAAATAGACTTTGTCTAAAACAGAAGAAAAACTTTTGGACTATTCAATGCCATTTGCAGGGAGGACTAAACTGGCCCAAAAAAACTAATTATGGCCACTTGTCAAACACAGCTTTACTTAAGAACTGATTTAAGAGTCTTATCAGATCTGTGTGTGTTAATGGTTGGATTAGAGGCTTTGGCGTTTTTCCCCTAGTGTTCCTACACACAGATTGTGATGAATGCTCTGAGCGCTGGACTCCTGGACTTTATTGCCATCGGATATCTCTAAAGCCTGTTTCTGATAACTCAATTAAAATAAACTTGGGAAAACTTCCTTACCGTATTCTTTTAATAACTTCCTTAGAAGATATGGACTTTAGACCTGCCATTTCAGAACTACACTATATAGGAGCATGTTTGCTCAATGAGGCTGACTGAGAGATTGAAACAGATTTTATAATGGAATATCTAATTGTACTTTTGCCACATCTTGAATGGTAATCAGGTGGGATTTGCCACTTTATTGACCCCCAGTCATTGCCTAAAATGCTTCAAGACCCACGCGTCTGTGAATGAAAAAATAATACAATCCATTCTCTTTCATTCCGTGTTTCTCTTTCTTCCTCTTTTTCTTTCACAAGTACCACTTTACACAGGCAGCGTCGCTCACAGAATTCCGATCAGAATTCCCTGAGCTCCTGGCTTCTGCAGACAATACCTGGACTTCCAGACTCCAGCCTGGATGTGGAGTTTGAAGCCCTCTGTGCCAAAAGAAAGCTTCCCCGTCTCTTTTTCATTATTCCGCACACAAACGTTAAGGCAACGTTCTAACCAAGGGCACATTCACAATGTGAAAAAAAACTTCTGGTCTCCGTCTGAGTCCGGCTTTGAACTGTGAAGTGTGAAAGCGCATTCAGACGGAGTTGTTCTCCTTAGACTATTCACACATGCCAATTAACATGATTTTAAAGAGAAAAGGTTGAAGGTCAAACTCAACCACCATTCTTTGTACAAGTGCCCCCTTTTCTGTTTAAAGCCATTGCGTGTAATAAATGGTTATTTCTTTCTTTATCCGTTGAGAGATGTTTTGGATTATTATTTAAATGTCACAAAGACATTTGATTTATATCGGTTAGCTACACTGAATTAGAGTAACATGTTACAGGTTTCCTCACGGGCGTCTACAAGATGGCATCCATTAATCTAACTTGTTTCTCTTTGTCCTGCTCACACATGCAACACCCACTTTGGAAATGATCTGCTAAATGAAAGATTCATTGCCAAAACGTCTGCAGAACTAATTGAGTGAGCATAAAAGAAAGCGTTTTTAGAAAAACAAAGGATAATATAGGTGCGTCCAAAATCGCATACTGCCTGATTATATACTACATTTGATGAGGAATGAACTTTGTGACTGTGATTAATAAAATTTCAAAAATAATGCACTTTGTTATTTTTGTGAAGCATAATGAAATTCATGATGTCGGACGAAAGAATGTTTGTGTGAAAAAAATATTTGTGGCACAAACACCCCCCCCCACCCCCCTCCGAGAAAAAAATAAATATTACTTTTTATGTTTGTGTTGTTTATTCAACACCAAGATCATGTTAAAACTTTGCCTTAAGAACTAGTTTGACTAACTAGCCATTAACCAAGTGGTAATCAGTCTTACTTTTTGAATTCAAATTAGACCAATCTACATTTTTTTTGTAACTGCATAAAAATAAAAAAAATAATTATAACCAGTTTTGCAGAAAAGAACAATGACTAACTTTTAAAACTAGTCTAAGCAGTTTATACAATAGCCAAAAAAATATTTTTTCAGAAGAAAAAAAATGCATACTGCCTGAGTAGATACTACATTTGATGAGGAACGAACTTCGCACCCATTAATAAAGTTTCATTTTTTTTTCGTATGCGAATTGTTCGCATACTGAATTTTTTTTATCATGTGATGCATTGTAATTCATGAGAAAAAATATGTGCAGAATGAATTTATGCCTCAAAAGCATTTTATATGCCTCAAAAGCATTTTTTTTCAACAACACCAATAATAACTAAAACATGTATATATCTTTTTCAGAAATAACAGAAGAATAATTTGCTGAACAGACCAAAGTTGTGGTCGTTATTCACAGAAAATGCCTCCACATTTCAATATGTGGAAATGCGAATGACATTTGAGAGATAATACAGAGATTTTTATTGAATAATGAAGGTCATATCGGTTTGGAACGGCGTGAGGGAGAGAATTATATTTTTTTGGGTGAACTGGCCCTTTAAGTAAACTAACAACTTAAAGGGTTAGTTCACCCATAAGACTTTCGTTCATCTTCGGACCACAAATTAAGATATTTTTGATGAAATCGGAGAGCTACGAGTTTCAGTTACGGAACGACATGAGGGTGAGTAAGGTTATCATAGGTTTGGAACGACATGAGGGTGAGTAATTAATGACATAATTTTAATTTTGGGGGCGAACTAACCCTTTAACTAAACCTATTGCAGCTCAGTCTTAGATCTGCGTTTCTTTGCTGACTACAATCTATAATTAAAGGGTGCGATTAAGACATGTCACACACTGTGTGTATGTTGAAAAAAGAAACGTTTGTCAGGGAAGAGGAGTTTAAATCCTACCCTTTCACAGTACCCTCTCAGTCTGAGTTATGGCTGCCCAGACCTCTTAAGGTCAATCTGTCCCACACACACACTCACAGAGAGCACCTGACCTCCGAGTCGGGCTGCTTATCAAAGACTCAGCCGCTGATTGGTCTATTTGCCAGCGACTTCAACTTTTCAGCAACTCCTGTGCTTGTCTTGGATTTGTCATGCAGTAGGTGGCTGGAGAACATAATGGAGCTGTTTATGTGGAAATGTACGTGTAGTTATCTGACAATAGGGTGAAGATATAGTGGTTCATAAACAATTAAAGATAGCAAATAGTTGAGAGGAAGTAATGTAATTGTCAATCATAGCACATTCTGCTTGGATTAGCATTAGCCGTTAGCGCAATTGAGCCAAATAGTAGTAGGAAAAATACCTGTGGTAAATTAATGTAAAATGTTACTAGAATATCAGTGCTTAGGACCTCAATGTCTTTCTAATCAAGTTTGTGTTATAAAACACATAGTTGAGGTGAGTTGGATCTTTTTGGCAGAGAGTGTGAATATGTAATGAATATTTTTCCTCCTCTCAGTGAAACCTGAGTCATATTTTCACAGCTGGTTAAATAATAACCCTGAGTGCTTCGTCAACTGCGCAACAATTTGTCTATTAAATCTCAATTATGTAAAAGGCTTTCTGATTTCTGGGCTGCTATCTGTGAAACAGCCAGTTATTACAAGTGTTTAACACTAAGAAAATAAACAAAACTGAAGACATTCCAGCAACAGTCAAGCTGTCATGCTGAAGTCAGTCTTTATAAAATCTACATGGATATCTACAGCTTTTGACAAGATACTCAAAAATATTAGCTAGCTAAGGTATCAACTATGCTACAGAGACATTAGCTGAGCTAATAGCTACCCTAAAGAGAAAGTAGCTAGCTACAAGCTACATTATTAAATGAGTAAAATTATTAACATTTTGGAACATTTTGAGTCTTTAGCAAATCTACTTGCTTTTTAAGCTACTCAAAAACTATGAGCTATAGCTAAACCTCAAGTACTCTAAAGAGATATTAGCTAAGCTGTGCTACCCTGAAGAGAAAGTAGCTAGCAATATGATGATAAAAGTTATAATTGTGTAAATATTTTGAATATTTTGAACTGTCAGTTTTGATCAAACTTGTATATCTACAGTTTTTAACAAACTCAAAAACATTAGCTAGCTAAGCTATTATGCACTCTAAAGAGACATTAGCTAAGCTATGCTACCCTGAAGAGAAAATAGTTAGCTACCTTCCAAGCAACTGCTTTACAAGTTAAATGATAAAGTAAAGTTAACAATAATGTAATGTAATAAAATGATTAATTTAAACCTTGAGTCTACAGTACTCAAACTTTAAGGGATTGTTCACCCAAAAGATGTTTCAAACACATATGACTTTCTTCATTCTGTGGAACACAAAGCAATACATTTTATAAAATGTTGAAATGTTATATAGGTGTTATATAGAATGTTATATAGAAGTCATATAGGTTTGAAACAATATATTAGAATGTAAATTTTTTGGGGGGGTAACTGTTTTGTCAAATGCTGTGGTTGATTGAAGCTCAGCAGGTCTTTCTTAACATGCTCAGTATGATGTACATCAACAAATACAAAAAGCAATGTCTCATTTGTCTAATTCACTTATAGATTGGGTTTTAATGAAACCCCATCTCGTCTCGGCAGGTGTCTATCCTGGCATTTGATCTACAGTCACACTGTGTTGGTTTAATTATATATCACTGCCATGGTACCTCAGCACCGGATGCCTGTTGTTCCTGACCCGTTCTTTGGCTTATAGAGCAGGCCTAGTTCGGCTCGGTGAGTACTGTCATCTCCTCCCTGGGTGGTACTAAAGGCCCAAATATAAGTGTGTGTTCAGATACGAATTTCTGTGAAGACTGTCAACTCAAATCTGCAGACTGGTTCTGACTTTAAGCAACTAGCATCAACTTCTCCAGACTGTAAATTGCTGCAAAAATCCGGCCAAAAGTAATGTATTCCAGCCTTAAGGTGATCTGAGGGGTTGATGTACAGTTGCAAGTAAAAATCCTTTTTTTATTGCAAATTCAGTCGCTAGAGAGTACTAGCACATCGTCAACAAGAACACACTTATTGATGTCAAATTAGGGTAATCCTAAATTAACAGTTTTTAAGGAGACTTGAATGGTCAGAATTTGAGCTGCTTGATTTATAGCATCAATGGAGTGTGAAACGATCACCATCCACCGGCATTAATCAGAGCTTTGGTCATAAAAGGGACTGAGAGATGTTGAGAGGAAAAGCCACAGAGAGGGTTTAAAAGGGCAAAGCCCTAATCTTTCGAGACAGGACGTGTGTCACGGGCTTCCGTAGCTCAGCTTTGCTTTATTGTTGTTTATTGTTGGCTATAAACTCTTAATGATCTTTGGGCCTGTGCGTTCCTCATAAAATGTCATTTAGATCCCTCAGGAATGCAGGGAGCGGGTCAGCATGTGGTTTTTCCCTCCTCCCCTCTCAGCCTAAAGGTAAGAAGACACTTTTGAGTAAGACAGCTTTACAACCCCCCCACCCTCATTCCAGAAAGCCAGGCTTTAAGCTGTCTCATGGATTCCATTCCTGTTTATCCTAGTGGTATGTCAGCCTCTACTGATCCAGAACCGGGAGAGAGAGTGTTTGTGCCACATGCGCGCTTGAAGAAAACACCAACCATCCAGATTGTTTACCTCCACGCATCATTGCATTACTTTGTGTGTTCGTCAATGTCTGGTCTTGCTTGGCTGAGCCAGAGGCAATTACATGCAGTTTGGCTTTCCCACATTAAAGTTTGTGGTGCGGAAGGTGTTAAATGTGAACAAATTGAAGAAACATTTTGGGTTCAGTAGAAGCTAAAGTGTTAGTTCACCCAAAAATGAAAATTCTGTCATTAATTACTCACCCTCATGTCGTTCCAAACCCGTAAGACCTTCAGCTAGTGCAATTCTTAAAAAACAAAACCTTTTGTGTCCAAGAGAAGAAATTAAGTCATAAAGATTTAGAACGATATGGGTGACTAAATATTAATATATTACAATTGCTCTACTTATACCAATACATGCCATAAAAATCACCAAATTATCTTATTTTATCACATGTATCATGTGAAAAATCTTTGGGAAATGGGACACTGGAGAAAATTATTTCCCTTACTAAATTCCTTACTCAGCTACTTACATCCCATTTTATGAGCCTCTGGTTGACATTTCCAGTCCCTAAAGGAGATGTAGAGGTTGGCATGCTTGAACTCTCTGTGAGGTAAACTACCATCCCATCCAAGCAAAGATTCCTCTCTCATTGATTTTTCTCTGCAAACGGTAAACAAGAATTAATGCGTCCTTGGAGTATCGGCCTATTTTCACAAGCTATTTCTGCTGAAAATGGGCATTCGAAAGTTCAGATTTTTTTTTAGGCATGTAGTTCACCATGGTAGATGACTTGGCGCTAATTCAAACAAGGATCCTCATTGGTCTTGTGTGTAATCGACCCATGCAGTAATAATTCTCAACCCTTCCCCTCAATCTAAAAACAAACTTGCTAATTTTTCCTTCTATCCAAGGTCAGATTAGTCCTCTTCAATCCCTGGAGTGTGTAACTATGAAAAAGATAAAGTTAGCCTTAAAATAGCTGCTAATGGTGACCTTGGCTATGCCCATCAGGTTAATGTTTCCATGATATGTTACTTTGGCAATGCTCTGCTCACAAGAGAGCTGCCTAGAGATTCTTCATTTCTCGTACTGGCCACATCCTGTTTATCATGCTGAGATCTTTAGCAATAGATTAATTATCTTTAGTGATTTTACTCATTTGCACTGGTGTCAAAAGTATTCACATTCATTACTCAGGTAGACGTATAGATACTAGGATTTAAAAATACTTCTGTAGAAGTTGAAGTATCAACTCAAGCTTTTTACTCAAGTAAAAGTGTAAAAGTACTGGTTTCAAAACTAATTAAAGTATAAAAGTAAAAGTAATGTAAGGAAAAAAATGCCATTAAGGACAAAAGCTTAGGCCGCGCCACAAAGGCCTATTGTGCACTACCCCACCTCCTCAAAAAAAAAAAAAATTCTAAAGGCCATAATGACTATAATGTTATATTAAAATGTTAATGTTGAAAAATTTGGGATGCACTATAGGCTACCTGTTTCAGCCGCATATATGCACATTGAAAATGAACACATTTTAGTACAATGCAAATATATAAAAAAAAACATATGTGTACTACTGAGCATTAACGTGTTTCATGGAGCGGAAGATGATCCTGCTACAAACCTCCTCGCTGGTGCTTGGTTGGGACATTTCACTCGAGTTCTCTTCTTGAGTCTCTGCCACGGACACTGTTGCCAACTCTCGCGAGACAAATAAGCAACCGCAGCTTCAAAAACAAGCCCAATATTTTTTTGGATGATTTATTATCATCATTATTATTTATTAACAATTATTGATAACTAATAAATGAGCCTGCAACATATTAAACTGAAACCACTATTTTATCTGAAAAGCAAAAACAGAAGCTATTTTACAAAAATCAGCAAACTGCAACAAAAGTGGGAACAAAACTCATCTCTAATCACCTGTGAGCAGAGTAGGATTGGAGAGATGGAAAAGGAGAAAAACACAAGAGCTTCAAATGAGAGCTGTAACATAGACACATATTTATAGCCTAAAATATATATGGGCCATTCAATGGAAATGTCCATTTTTCTGTCCCTAGCCTTTACAGAAATATTACACTTGGTTACAATTTTTTATATTTTAAAATGAAACAATGTGTTATTTGAACAATTACACCTTCTTGAGCCATCAATGTGGCAATATTTGTTTTTAATTAATTATAAAGAATTCCAAGCAGCACAAAACTGCTCGTTACAGCCATGTACAGAGGGAACGTGCTTTATTTTGAGGCCAAAAACAGGTTTTTCTTCCATTTAAAATAAAATAATGTATACATAACTATCAAATAAATGACATAAAAAACTAAATTCCAAATAAATATTATAGACAAATGTATAAAAAAATATTATATTAAATATTATAATAAATTATAATATATATTAAAAAATAAAATATATTATAATATTATAAAAAAAATCATTAAGCTGTCATTTATGTGTATTCATGAAGTCAAAAGGTAATCTAATAATGTGGTCTAAGTTTAAATGTTAAAAAAAGAAATACATTTTAAGACATCTTGCCGTACTAGGCTATTGAAACCAAATGTATTTACTATTAGGACATGGCTACTTGATTTTTTATTACAGCCCGTGATAATTAATACATTACAAAAACATTGTAAAAATTAGGTTAAAAGAAAGTCCTCCCACTCCTCTACGTCTACTTCTGTCATCGCTTGGATTACAGCGTCACGCGTCTTCTTTTTGAATGTGATTTTTCTCCAATGAGGAGCGGAACATTTGACAAATTACTCCACGGCTCTTATATTATTGCACTGGTTGGCTATTAACTGCGAGCAGACAGAGTGTGAATCAATGCATTGGAGAATACGACGAACATAAATAAAGAAAATGAAGTCGCTTGTCAGATTTCCCAAACAATCAACCATATTTTTTTAAATAAGCCCAAAATACCGCAACCCAGGGATTTTTTCCCGCAACTTTACAAAAAAAGAAGCCCAAAGTCACGTATAATACGCGGACTTGGCAACTGTGGCCACGGACATCTTCGTACTTGGCTACATACGTCTGCTATGTCCAGTGTTGGGGGTAACGAGTTAGTATAGCCTACTTATCACAACATTGTCAATCGCAAACGCTAATTTATTCAAACGTCTCTCTACCGAACTACCTTCTGCAGCTTAATTTGCGGAGGACGAAGACAAAGCACCCGTTTGATAAATGAGCCAGTAGTGGAGAAATAATAACTTTTAAGAAATAATCCATTTTGAGTAACGACCCCAACACTGGCTATGTCCTTGCTGGAGTGTGACGTAATTTGTGTCATGTGCAGGTGCGATGGATCGCGTACAAACCAATAGGGTGTCGGAATGCTGTTTATTCTTCTCATCCAACTACAATCAAATTCACTCTATCCGGATGGTGCGATTTATCTGGATAGGTTCTTTTTTCTTTTTTTTTGAACGAAGACAAGCCGAGATGAAATAGGAGTAACGAGGCTATTTTTAAAAAGTAAGGAGTAGAAAGTAGCTACAGATTATTGCGTGAAAATGTAAGGAGTAGAAGTAAAAAGTCGGCTGAAAAATAATTACTCCAGTAAAGTATAGATACCCAAAATTTCTACTTAAGTAAGGTAACGAAATATTTCTTAACACCTCTGCTCATTTGAGCCTAGAACTGTAGGGTGTGGACGTGCAGTTTCTTGGCCTTTTCTTAAGCATATCCACGGTTCAGAGAGATGCTTGACACACCCTCTGTGTCCAGTCCTGTTATTGGAGGGCCTCCTTCTAGAATAGTTTAGCTTCAGCCCTAATTAAACACAACTGAACCAGCTAATAAAAGTCTTCAAGATCACTAGAAATTTCTAGGTGGGTCTGTTAGAGCTCAACTCTGCAGAAAAGTGGCCCTCCAGGAGCATGATAGGACACCCCGGAACTATGTCACCAAAGTGTCAAGAAGAATACCACAAATTAAGCATTTGGAATAGGGTGATGCTGACATGATGTTGACCTTTTCCCAAATGAAGTACAAAATGTGAACTTGCGTACATATGGCCTTTGTTGTGTATCTGTGAAGTCCATGAGACTGTAGGGAGACCCATTTGTCATTTGATGATTCAAAAGTGTGCTTTCAGTCGCCCAAAAGCACCCTAATGAAGCCCAAGATGCTGCGTAACTCACATTGGTCTACGACCCAGCAGTCCATGTGACAATATGTCACCAAAGCGTGGACGTGGTAGGACGATTCAGGGCGCCGAAGTGAATGACACATTCAGACTTGGATACGGGTGAGCAGGTCTAAGCCCGAGGTGAATTCTCCGTTTGTTTTGTGTTTTTGCCTGAATCAACATTATGCGGGTGGGTTAGCCATCTGCTGACAGATAAACTCAACGGCGTGGAGAAAGGGTGACAGAGGCCAGAGTGCAGGGGTAGATTGACCACTGACCCCATCCCCCTGTCTCTCTCAACCTGACTTTCATCACGAAATGTCCTTCCAACCCTCCCTGACCCACTGTCTCACAACAAGTGCAGGAATGCTCCTACTGAGAAGATGACGGGGATAAAACTGAAGAAAGGAAAGGGGGGATGGAGAGGAGAAGTGGGAACAACACAGTTCAAAACAGTTGGTAGCTACTTTGTTGCTCGTAGTCAGTGGAGCCGGTGCTAGGGGATTCTGGGCCCATTGCACAGATTTCTTTATGGGGCTCCCTCAAAATCATGTTCAGTGGAGGGGTGGGGGTTGGCGATCTTAGTCGGGCACCCCAAACAACATCAATTGGGCTTTCGTTCCGCATAGTTCTAGAAACAGCGTGGTGGTTCCTAGAGAAGCAGTTTCTCCCTCGGCCGTTTTCCTGGTTGCATTCACATCGGCAGCAGGAACTCCGTAACTCTGACAACAGTCTTTATTTGCGGTATTTACAACGTCAACAACTGGTGAATGGAGGATGCTGTGATTGGAGCTGTTTTTGTTGTGTGTCGTGGGTTTTATGATAACGGAGATGGAATGAAAACGCACAATTTACGCGACTGTAAGAGCATGAAAATCTGACTAAATCTCCTATGACAGTGGTTCTCAACTCCAATCCTCGGGACCCACTGCTCTGCACATTTTGTATGTGTCTCTTATCTGACACACTCAGTTTAGTTCATGGGTCTCTCTCCTAATGAGCGGATGATCTGAATCAGGTGCATTAAATAAGGGAGATATACAAAATGTGCAGAGCAGTGTGTCCCGAGGACTGGAGTTGAGAACCATTGGCCTATGACAACTTGCGGTGTTACAGATCATTGAAGCTGAGAAAAGAACACAACGATGCAGACAATGGGTAAATGTCGTTATCGTTGTTTTCCATGTTCGTAGAGTAAATATTTTTACACAGCTTTTTAAAAATGCTGGGTAATAGGTGTTTTGTATGCGTTTGGCCAATCAGCCTACACTTACGTTACTGGTAGTTCTTATAGAACTGTTTTAGAAGTTAATTTAGTTCCCCCAAATGGAGTTCCTAGAACTAAATATGTTCCTAGTTCCTGCGGTGCGAACACGTCAAAATATGGGACCTTCCGCCAATAGTTCTAGGAACTATGAAAAGGTTCTTCCAATGCGAAAGCCCCTATTGTGGGCCCCTCTCAATGTCTGGGCCCTATGCACTCTGTCCCCTTTCCCCGGGTTTTGACGCTTCTGCATGTAGTTGGTAAGACCAAGGTCCCATGTCATATCCCACCCTCAGCCCTTGCTGTCAGCTCGAACTCCACACTTTAGTGGCATTATGTCATATAGACTATCAGGGTAGTAGTATAGAATTGGCATCGGTTTGGACTTGGTAACAGTAACTAACGAGAGACCATAGCAAATACATGGGGTTAATCTTTCTTGAGCACCCATCTGAATCATATGACAAATGAGACCCTACAGATTGCGGACCTCAACAGCTATGGTCCACATGAAGTACAGCATTTGGGATAAGGCCCATAGATCCCTACAAGCTAAAAGGGTTACTCCACCCCAAAATAAAAAAAATGTCATTAATCACTTACCCCCATGTCGTTCCAATCCCGTAAAAGCTTTGTTCGTCCTCGGAACACAATTTAACCTGTTAGCCTGCACCAGGACGCCGGCGCACTGAACGCTCATTGTTTGAACATGTGATCGTTTGTGAATAGATTAAATGAAATGGGACAAAGTTAATCTTAACAAAAACTATATATCATTCTGAAGGTCTAAGCCTCAAGCATCGACGAAAGATCGCTGTTTTTTTCCAAAGACACCAAAATTGTGTGTGTGGCACACTGAAGTCAGGAGCTGTTACCATTTTAAGTTAGTTAGTAATTTTCAGCTGTGATTCCCAATATGGGGGGTGCTGGCTAACAGGTTAAGATATTTTAGATGAAAACCGGGAGGCTTGTGACTGTCCCATTGACTGCCAAGTAAATAACACTGTTGAGTCCCAGAAAAGTATGAAAAGCATCGTCAGGATAGTCCATCTGCCATCAGTTGTTCAATCTGGATTTTATGATGCTAAGAGAATACTTTTTGTACCTTCTGTCTCTTCTGTATCAGCCACAATACAAGGATGCGCTATTTTCATTCAAATCAAAGTGTAAATGCACATAGAATACGTATCCTTGTGTTGCGGCTGATACAGAAGAGTGTATGCAGTTTGCGTTCAGTGGATAATCTCCAAAATGGTGCTACGGTGACGCGGAGAGACAGAGAGGAGACGAATTGTTGAAAAAAAGTAGTTTTTATTTTCTTTGCGTACAAAAAGTATTCTCGTTGCTTCATTAAATTCAGATTGACCCACTGATGGCAGATGGACTATCCTGACGATGCTTTTCATACTTTTCTGTGCCTTGGCAGTCAATGGGACAGTCACAAGCCTCCCGGTTTTCATCTAAACTATCTTAAATTGTGTTCCGAAGACGAACAAAGCTTTTACGGGGTTTGGAACGACATGGGGGTAAGTGATTAATGACAACATTTTCATTTTGGGGTGGAGTAACCCTTTAACCAAGGTGTTTTAGCATCTCTAATAAACTTGACCAAGACAGGTTCACTTCATTCCCACCAACTGCTAGTAGATCAACAGCTTTAGCCACCTAATTGCTGTAAATGTCCAACTGGAAACCCTGTCCACCGAACAGAAGCTTGTATCAACTGTATTTTCCAGCCTAATTAGGCCATTTGAGAAAATGCAATGGAGGAATCGGGCCCAAGACTGAACGAACAACTGACGGGAGGCTTTCAGCAGATGAAATAACAAGGTGATCCTGATCAATATGAGAAAAAGCGGAGGAAAAAAGAGAGAGATGGCTCCCAGACCTCCATGCTCTCTCCCAAAGCCTTTGTAAACTCTTCACAGCAGCTGCCTTTGAGATGGAGTGGCTTTTGTGCTCAGGTAAATGTTTGTTTTTTTGTCACACCAACAAACACATTTGAGGGATTGTGGTTTGCCTTAACACTACCCTGACCCCTGTCAAGATGGCTTTAACTGCCAACTCACAAAATGAAGGGTCTCATAGCTTTTGTATGGGGTTTGTTAAAGAAGAACTCCTAGAGCTCTTACTCTGCTGTTTAAATGTTTTAAGCACATTCAAGAAGCACTTACAGAGAGCAAACATCCACCACAGGGGGTCATAGGGTCACTTAGAAGTTTGTTGTTTTGGGTGATAAATGGATCATAATTTAGCAAATGTTTTTGCAGGGGATATAAAATATCTCAAGACAACACAGCCTGCATATATGTAGATGCAATCAGACGGTCAGTTAAACTAGCAGGGAATAAACACTCCAAACTCATCTGGAGCTCAGATAACACATCATCCTGATGACTTCCTCCCAGACACATTTTACTGCCCTGAACAAGAAAAATACTCTCAGGTAGTTAGTTGAGGGTGTGTTGGTACAACAGTCCTGGTGTGGTGACTGAAATATAGACTCTTGTTCACGCACACACACATTCCTCCACCTGGTCTCCCTGCTGTTTATTTACTCTCCCTCTTAACGAGTTTTGTGATTCATAACCTACCTCTAATGATCGTTTTGGGGGGCAAATATTTACATATGAGACTACCGCAAAAGCCATAATCGGTGCGTTAGAAGAATATGAGCTTGTGTCAGACGAGTGCGCAAGGTAAAGTGCAGGACAAGTTTAGCTACTTGACTGTGTATGTTTTCAACATATAAAAAATTGGACTGTTTTGCTAATGTGAAATATGGCAGTTAAACGGTCTCGTTTTATTTTTTAGGTTCAGAATATGTACACTTTTTAAGATGTTTAATAGATGTTGTTACACAAATATAATTGTTAAAATGTCAGATGTTAGCACTATGCTAAAATGCTAATAACAATGGGTGATTAGCTGGTTTTCTAGCCTCTTTAAGCTGGTTAGGCTGGTCTGGTTTGATGGTTTTAGAGAGATTTTAAGGACCTGTCAGCTGGGAAAGCAGCCAAACCAGCTAAAACTGGTAAACCACCTAGTTTCATTCTTTTTTCTTTTTTTACCAGTTAACTTTTGTTTTTGATGCTAATGTTTTATTTAGGCATAAAATAACAAAAAGAGTGAAAAAAATAGCAAGACACAGACAACAGAAGATAATAGTTAATGTTCTGTTGTTTTTTTCAAACCTGGTCACTATCGACTCTTGGTTTGTTTTTCCTCTTGCATTTAATGATCCCATTTTGTTTTTATATAAACAAATATTTGTTCATTGTATACTACACATTCCTAATGGATTTTACTCTAGGCATTCTGAGGAAAATATTTTCCAGAACGTGGCTGATGTTGACATTGTATGAATGAAAATGTTTAGAGTTTGCTGATCCTTGTGTTTACTAGAGGGGCATCTTTAGTTATCTTTACGACAAAAGCAATAATAAACAGTCATGTACCATAACAATGGACAGAGAGTTGCTATCAGATGGAGGTTTATCTCAGATCTCTGCTTTCTATCTGGCGCCAACAATCTCTGCCATCTACACCGAATGTCAGCTCTCTGTTGAGACATGGATGATTTGATTTTTCAGGCTAGAGATTTTTTTTATGTGTGAAATGAGAGGTTTGTCTATGTTTTGCACACACACATTATCTAATCATGAAGAAGAGATACTTTAACACTCTGCTGTGTCTCAGCAGGCATCCTTTTATCTTAATGTTATTATCAGATGTATAAGAGTTTTCTTTCCCCCAAAACTGATTTTTGTAGGATGGAAAAATCTTATAAACTAACATTGAAACCGTGCCCTACATGTTTCTAAGGATCAGAATGTTATAGAAATTTGAGGATGGACTACTGCCTACCAACACTTTAGAAACCAAACATTTGTTGAAGCTAGTTTATTATCTAGTGTTTGCTACAAATGTCTTTCCATTTGATGAAGTCTTGGCCCTATAAAACGTTTATGGTTGTTCTTGTTGAATGTGCGGAAACAAATGTGTTCGTCTGTTAAAACATTTAGATTTTAGTTTTAAAAAATGATTTTCTCTAATCACAGAAACAGTTAGCTGTTACAAGTTCACATCTGTGATTACCGCCAAGGTTGTGACAAATGAACAGCTGCCCGATGCATGCGTCAAGCCACTCACAAACAGCAGCCAAATTCAGTAAAACTGGCCCGCAATCTGTATTACTTGACTTTGATGAATCATCTTCAATTTCCTGCATCTGGAAACGTAAATGCTCCTCTGTGCCTTAAAGTAGAACTGAAGTCAAGACCAGACCAAGATTAGATACATCAAAAGCCAGATCCAGACCAGGTCCGGTTGGTCCAAAAACCAGGTTTACATTTTCATGAACTGGAATGGAAAAAAGGCTCATGTTAATTGCAGATGTGAACTTGTAACCTCTTAATGTTTCACTGATTAAAGAAAGTCCATTTTTAAAAAATCTAAATGTTTAAACAGATCATAATCGTTTCCACTCAATTACAATCAGAAAAGCAGGTACTATTTGTAATACTCAGTCCTAATTTTCAATGTTAAGTGTCTATCTATCTATCTATCTATCTATCTATCTATCTATCTATCTATCTATCTATCTATCTATCTATCTATCTATCTATCTATCTTTCTATCTATCTATCTACACACACAATGTTTTGTGGGTAAAGCTTTACAAGTAAGAAATGCAAGTTAAGTAATCAGATTACTTTTTTAAGTAACTAGTAAAGTAATGCATTGCTTTTAAATTTACAAAATATCTGAGTTACTTTAGTTATAAAATGACTTTAGTTTAACATCAGATTTGTGTTTTTTTTGTTTTGATTTATTGCTCAAATAAAAGGGTTATTGCTATTCTTTTTTTTTTTTTGTTAGCAAGCGCAGCCCAGGAAGAAAAAGCAATGTAAAGCATTACTTTCCATAAAATGGAACCAAGTAATGCAATTTGTTACTTTTTTATGAAGTAATGCAATATTGTAATGCACTTCTTCTAAAAGTAACTTTCCCAACACTATATATGTATACCGCAAAATATAAATAACTTTAAATACAAAACTTTTTTTCTTAACTTTTCCATCAAGATCAACCCAGCTAACAAAAATATACTGTTACGACTCTTATGTAAGCTGTATCTCAGTGTCACTATTCTAACATTATTTTCATAACTTGTTGCGAAGAACTGTCCAAAATTATACTGTGCGTGCTGCTCAAATGTGGAGACGACAATGCAGTGGAGGCGATATTGCAGTTACGTTGCCCAGAAGTCATGAAATTACCAAAGTATTACGAATAGGTAACTGGAATGTTCTTAGTTATAACCTTAGGAGGCCATGCTGGTGACACTGTAAATTGGTAATATAATGGCAATGAAATTGTGGTTACGTTGCCAATAAGTCATGAATTTGCTAAAGTGTTACGAATATAGTACGTAACTGGAACGTTCTTGGTTATTTTATAGCAATAAGTGTTCAAACTGACGATGTTGTGAGTTGGTAATTTGATGGTAATGCAATTACAAACATGCAACGTCCTATTTATGTTGTCAGTTAGTAGGTCATGAAATTACCAAAAAGTACCAATAAATTACGTAACTGGTATGGCGTGTGTTAGTTCGGAAGTCTCCTTTGAGCATTAAACACTGATTTCATTCAAAAAAGTTCATTGGATTAAATAGACTTTGTCTAAAACAGAAGAAAAACTTTTGGACTATTCAATGCCATTTGCAGGGAGGACTAAACTGGCCCAAAAAAACTAATTATGGCCACTTGTCAAACACAGCTTTACTTAAGAACTGATTTAAGAGTCTTATCAGATCTGTGTGTGTTAATGGTTGGATTAGAGGCTTTGGCGTTTTTCCCCTAGTGTTCCTACACACAGATTGTGATGAATGCTCTGAGCGCTGGACTCCTGGACTTTATTGCCATCGGATATCTCTAAAGCCTGTTTCTGATAACTCAATTAAAATAAACTTGGGAAAACTTCCTTACCGTATTCTTTTAATAACTTCCTTAGAAGATATGGACTTTAGACCTGCCATTTCAGAACTACACTATATAGGAGCATGTTTGCTCAATGAGGCTGACTGAGAGATTGAAACAGATTTTATAATGGAATATCTAATTGTACTTTTGCCACATCTTGAATGGTAATCAGGTGGGATTTGCCACTTTATTGACCCCCAGTCATTGCCTAAAATGCTTCAAGACCCACGCGTCTGTGAATGAAAAAATAATACAATCCATTCTCTTTCATTCCGTGTTTCTCTTTCTTCCTCTTTTTCTTTCACAAGTACCACTTTACACAGGCAGCGTCGCTCACAGAATTCCGATCAGAATTCCCTGAGCTCCTGGCTTCTGCAGACAATACCTGGACTTCCAGACTCCAGCCTGGATGTGGAGTTTGAAGCCCTCTGTGCCAAAAGAAAGCTTCCCCGTCTCTTTTTCATTATTCCGCACACAAACGTTAAGGCAACGTTCTAACCAAGGGCACATTCACAATGTGAAAAAAAACTTCTGGTCTCCGTCTGAGTCCGGCTTTGAACTGTGAAGTGTGAAAGCGCATTCAGACGGAGTTGTTCTCCTTAGACTATTCACACATGCCAATTAACATGATTTTAAAGAGAAAAGGTTGAAGGTCAAACTCAACCACCATTCTTTGTACAAGTGCCCCCTTTTCTGTTTAAAGCCATTGCGTGTAATAAATGGTTATTTCTTTCTTTATCCGTTGAGAGATGTTTTGGATTATTATTTAAATGTCACAAAGACATTTGATTTATATCGGTTAGCTACACTGAATTAGAGTAACATGTTACAGGTTTCCTCACGGGCGTCTACAAGATGGCATCCATTAATCTAACTTGTTTCTCTTTGTCCTGCTCACACATGCAACACCCACTTTGGAAATGATCTGCTAAATGAAAGATTCATTGCCAAAACGTCTGCAGAACTAATTGAGTGAGCATAAAAGAAAGCGTTTTTAGAAAAACAAAGGATAATATAGGTGCGTCCAAAATCGCATACTGCCTGATTATATACTACATTTGATGAGGAATGAACTTTGTGACTGTGATTAATAAAATTTCAAAAATAATGCACTTTGTTATTTTTGTGAAGCATAATGAAATTCATGATGTCGGACGAAAGAATGTTTGTGTGAAAAAAATATTTGTGGCACAAACACCCCCCCCCACCCCCCTCCGAGAAAAAAATAAATATTACTTTTTATGTTTGTGTTGTTTATTCAACACCAAGATCATGTTAAAACTTTGCCTTAAGAACTAGTTTGACTAACTAGCCATTAACCAAGTGGTAATCAGTCTTACTTTTTGAATTCAAATTAGACCAATCTACATTTTTTTTGTAACTGCATAAAAATAAAAAAAATAATTATAACCAGTTTTGCAGAAAAGAACAATGACTAACTTTTAAAACTAGTCTAAGCAGTTTATACAATAGCCAAAAAAATATTTTTTCAGAAGAAAAAAAATGCATACTGCCTGAGTAGATACTACATTTGATGAGGAACGAACTTCGCACCCATTAATAAAGTTTCATTTTTTTTTCGTATGCGAATTGTTCGCATACTGAATTTTTTTTATCATGTGATGCATTGTAATTCATGAGAAAAAATATGTGCAGAATGAATTTATGCCTCAAAAGCATTTTATATGCCTCAAAAGCATTTTTTTTCAACAACACCAATAATAACTAAAACATGTATATATCTTTTTCAGAAATAACAGAAGAATAATTTGCTGAACAGACCAAAGTTGTGGTCGTTATTCACAGAAAATGCCTCCACATTTCAATATGTGGAAATGCGAATGACATTTGAGAGATAATACAGAGATTTTTATTGAATAATGAAGGTCATATCGGTTTGGAACGGCGTGAGGGAGAGAATTATATTTTTTTGGGTGAACTGGCCCTTTAAGTAAACTAACAACTTAAAGGGTTAGTTCACCCATAAGACTTTCGTTCATCTTCGGACCACAAATTAAGATATTTTTGATGAAATCGGAGAGCTACGAGTTTCAGTTACGGAACGACATGAGGGTGAGTAAGGTTATCATAGGTTTGGAACGACATGAGGGTGAGTAATTAATGACATAATTTTAATTTTGGGGGCGAACTAACCCTTTAACTAAACCTATTGCAGCTCAGTCTTAGATCTGCGTTTCTTTGCTGACTACAATCTATAATTAAAGGGTGCGATTAAGACATGTCACACACTGTGTGTATGTTGAAAAAAGAAACGTTTGTCAGGGAAGAGGAGTTTAAATCCTACCCTTTCACAGTACCCTCTCAGTCTGAGTTATGGCTGCCCAGACCTCTTAAGGTCAATCTGTCCCACACACACACTCACAGAGAGCACCTGACCTCCGAGTCGGGCTGCTTATCAAAGACTCAGCCGCTGATTGGTCTATTTGCCAGCGACTTCAACTTTTCAGCAACTCCTGTGCTTGTCTTGGATTTGTCATGCAGTAGGTGGCTGGAGAACATAATGGAGCTGTTTATGTGGAAATGTACGTGTAGTTATCTGACAATAGGGTGAAGATATAGTGGTTCATAAACAATTAAAGATAGCAAATAGTTGAGAGGAAGTAATGTAATTGTCAATCATAGCACATTCTGCTTGGATTAGCATTAGCCGTTAGCGCAATTGAGCCAAATAGTAGTAGGAAAAATACCTGTGGTAAATTAATGTAAAATGTTACTAGAATATCAGTGCTTAGGACCTCAATGTCTTTCTAATCAAGTTTGTGTTATAAAACACATAGTTGAGGTGAGTTGGATCTTTTTGGCAGAGAGTGTGAATATGTAATGAATATTTTTCCTCCTCTCAGTGAAACCTGAGTCATATTTTCACAGCTGGTTAAATAATAACCCTGAGTGCTTCGTCAACTGCGCAACAATTTGTCTATTAAATCTCAATTATGTAAAAGGCTTTCTGATTTCTGGGCTGCTATCTGTGAAACAGCCAGTTATTACAAGTGTTTAACACTAAGAAAATAAACAAAACTGAAGACATTCCAGCAACAGTCAAGCTGTCATGCTGAAGTCAGTCTTTATAAAATCTACATGGATATCTACAGCTTTTGACAAGATACTCAAAAATATTAGCTAGCTAAGGTATCAACTATGCTACAGAGACATTAGCTGAGCTAATAGCTACCCTAAAGAGAAAGTAGCTAGCTACAAGCTACATTATTAAATGAGTAAAATTATTAACATTTTGGAACATTTTGAGTCTTTAGCAAATCTACTTGCTTTTTAAGCTACTCAAAAACTATGAGCTATAGCTAAACCTCAAGTACTCTAAAGAGATATTAGCTAAGCTGTGCTACCCTGAAGAGAAAGTAGCTAGCAATATGATGATAAAAGTTATAATTGTGTAAATATTTTGAATATTTTGAACTGTCAGTTTTGATCAAACTTGTATATCTACAGTTTTTAACAAACTCAAAAACATTAGCTAGCTAAGCTATTATGCACTCTAAAGAGACATTAGCTAAGCTATGCTACCCTGAAGAGAAAATAGTTAGCTACCTTCCAAGCAACTGCTTTACAAGTTAAATGATAAAGTAAAGTTAACAATAATGTAATGTAATAAAATGATTAATTTAAACCTTGAGTCTACAGTACTCAAACTTTAAGGGATTGTTCACCCAAAAGATGTTTCAAACACATATGACTTTCTTCATTCTGTGGAACACAAAGCAATACATTTTATAAAATGTTGAAATGTTATATAGGTGTTATATAGAATGTTATATAGAAGTCATATAGGTTTGAAACAATATATTAGAATGTAAATTTTTTGGGGGGGTAACTGTTTTGTCAAATGCTGTGGTTGATTGAAGCTCAGCAGGTCTTTCTTAACATGCTCAGTATGATGTACATCAACAAATACAAAAAGCAATGTCTCATTTGTCTAATTCACTTATAGATTGGGTTTTAATGAAACCCCATCTCGTCTCGGCAGGTGTCTATCCTGGCATTTGATCTACAGTCACACTGTGTTGGTTTAATTATATATCACTGCCATGGTACCTCAGCACCGGATGCCTGTTGTTCCTGACCCGTTCTTTGGCTTATAGAGCAGGCCTAGTTCGGCTCGGTGAGTACTGTCATCTCCTCCCTGGGTGGTACTAAAGGCCCAAATATAAGTGTGTGTTCAGATATGAATTTCTGTGAAGACTGTCAACTCAAATCTGCAGACTGGTTCTGACTTTATGCAACTAGTGTCAACCTCTCCAGACTGTAAATTGCTGCAAAAATCTGGCCAAAAGTAATGTATTCCAGCCTTAAGGTGATCTGAGGGGTTGATATACAGTTGCAAGTAAAAATCCTTTTTTTATTGCAAATTCAGTCGCTAGAGAGTACTAGCACATCGTCAACAAGAACACACTTATTGATGTCAAATTAGGGTAATCCTAAAATAACAGTTTTTAAGGAGACTTGAATGGTCAGAATTTGAGCTGCTTGATTTATAGCACCAATGGAGTGTGAAACGATCACCGTCCACTGGCATTAATCCAGAGCTTCAGTCATAAAAGGACTGAGAGATGTTGAGAGGAAAAGCCACAGAGAGGGTTTAAAAGGGCAAAGCCCTAATCTTTCGAGACAGGACGTGTGTCACGGGCTTCCGTAGCTCAGCTTTGCTTTATTGTTGTTTATTGTTGGCTATAAACTCTTAATGATCTTTGGGCCTGTGCGTTCCTCATAAAATGTCATTTAGATCCCTCAGGAATGCAGGGAGCGGGTCAATGTGGTTTTTCCCTCCTCCCCTCTCAGCCTAAAGGTAAGAAGACACCTTTGAGTAAGACAGCTTTACAACCCCCCGCCCTCATTCCAGAAAGCCAGGCTTTAAGCTGTCTCATGGATTCCATTCCTGTTTATCCTAGTGGTATGTCAGCCTCCACTGATCCAGAACCGGGAGAGAGAGTGTTTGTGCCACATGCGCGCTTGAAGAAAACACCAACCATCCAGATTGTTTACCTCCACGCATTGTTGCATTACTTTGTGTGTTCGTCAATGTCTGGTCTTGCTTGGCTGAGCCAGAGGCAATTACATGCAGTTTGGCTTTCCCACATTAACAGTTTGTGGTGCGGAAGGTGTTGAATGTGAACAAATTGAAGAAACATTTTGGGTTCAGTAGAAGCTAAAGGTTAGTTCACCCAAAAATGAAAATTCTGTCATTAATTACTCACCCTCATGTCGTTCCAAACCCGTAAGACCTTCGTTCATCTTTGAATTAAGATTGAACCACTGATGTCACATGGACTATTTTAACGATGTCCTTACTACCTTTCTGGGTCTTGAATGTGTCGGTTACATTGCTCTCTATGGAGAGTCAGAAAACAGAGTCAAAAATATCTTAATTTGTGTTCCGGAGATGAATGAAGGTCTTACGGGTTTGGAACGACATGAGGGTGAGTAATTATAATGACAGAATTTTCATATTTGGGTGAACTATCCCTTTAAGCTCAATAAACAGCATTTATGGCACAAGGTTGATTACAACACCATTAATTTACTCTTTTTCTGCCTTTCTTTAATAACAATTTGGGTTACAGTGCGAAATTTACACTTAAAAGTCAATGGGACAAATCCTGATTTTATTTAACTAAGTGCATTGTGGTTCAATCTTTTTGTAAAAAAGTACCCATAATGCAACACATTTTTCAATCAGTAGTGTGCTATAATAAGTTGTTGTCACATTACTTTATCACGTTGTATTTTTATTTTAGCATGTGGTGTCCCAACACACTTGATTCAATAACTATTTGATTCGATTCATAACTATTTTACATTTTGGTAAATTGACGGCAAATTCGCAACTTTTATGTTTTAGTAAATTGGTGGGGAATTTGAATACTTTCACACAATCTAATTAATACATTTATTTTGAATGAAAAATAATACATAAAATTGGACAAATTCATTTGAAATTGGCAACTCGTAAAATAGTTACCTTTTCCCATGAGATTGGATTGGGTTTTAATTTATATCTTGGAAATTAAATGTTGCTATTTTGCGTTTAATGCAATTTTGTGTTTAGCACAAATTTGTATAGAAAAAAATGGCAGTGGAATGAATGATGATTGAAAAAAATAATAAACTTGGCCTATATTACGATATATTTTGAGACCAGTTATTGTTCGCAGTTTGCTCTATTGTATAAATTTTGGCAAATACGTATATTAATTAATCCATGTATTACATACATATTAAATTTGCAAAGTGTGCACAGTTCACATATGTACTGCAAAAATTGTATAGTTATATCAAATTTGATAATTTTATACTGGCACAACAACGTAAAGCTATAAACCATATAACTCTAAAATGACTGTTAAAACAATGGATTAATGTTAGTGTTTTTATAAATATATAAGCTTCATATTTCCTCTCTCTGTACTTACACTACAAGTTCTTCAAAGTGCTTTTTACAAAACTAAATAAATGAGGTATTATAAATAATGTTTTGTGGGGAAAAAACAACAACATTCTGTTCTTGAGATAATTTGCCAACATTAAAAATATTGGGATGCATGGAGCCATAAGGCCTTAGGAGCCCATCCAACGTTCTCACTATTCCTTTGCTTTTAGTGTCAAATCTAACATGAGTGCATGTCTTCAGATGTTTATATTATATAGTTAGACGTCCAGCACTTCTGCGCACCGCTCTGTTTGTTCAAGTTTTGATTTTAAAAGCTAACGGTGACAGGGAATTTTCCTCATCTCAGGAATGGGAAAACAGGGAGTATGTCATCAGCAGGAGCTTAATGGTGATGTTATCTTGATAATTTGTCCGAAATTGTGCAGGCAGGGAGTATGTCTGTATGTTTTTACCCTCGTTCATCAATCTTTAGGGTCATATTGGAACACTTTTATGCATCAGATATGATAAAAACCGTAATAAGAGCCCTCACTTTTTGTTTGACTGTTACATGAGGCTTCACAGAAGAATATACATTCTTCAGACTAAGTAAATGAGGTTTGTTTAATGTGGTTGGTGACGCCATGCTTTCCTTCCCTATACCCTGTGCAACACAGTAGCCTTAAAACCCAGTCAGTGCCTACTTAGACAGCATTGTTGGGTGGCCGATTAACAAATGTAAATTGATGTAAATTCTGTCGATGACAGTTTACTGAAGTTAACTGCCATTTGAATACATCACTGTTTGCTTCATTACTTTGGTCAAAAGGATGTAACACCAAACAATATTAAGTGTCAGTTAATGCATCAAAGTTTAGATTAGCCATTAAGTAATTAGCTTAGTTTTAGAGTTCTGGAAATCTCATCCTGTTGGTTTAGGATTTCAGTGCCCAGTTGTGTAAAGAAAGTTAAAGGAGTAGTTCACCCAAAATGTTAAAATTTCTGACACTGTACCTCAGGTAATCCAAGATTTAGATGAGTTTGTTTCTTTATCAAATTTGGAGAAATTTTGCATTGTCACTTGCTCACCAGTGGATGCTTTGCAGTGAATGGGTGCCGTCAGAATGAGAGTCCAGACAGCTGATAAAAACATCACAGTAATCCACACCACTCCATTAAAATTTAAAAATTTAATTAACCCTTTTAAAAATCTTTTAAAGTTAATTAAGTTTTGGTGTTTTTAAACGTTTTTTACCAAATTTGTATTAGAATTTAATTTGTAAAAAAACCCCTCTTTTTTGTTTAAGACCCCAAAATTTGGATTAAATGAATTTGGAACAAAACCCTGTTTTTCCAAAGGAGGGAACCTAACCCCCAAACCAATTTGGGAAATCCAAATTTGGGTTCTTTTAAAAAAAAGTTTTTACCCCTAAAGTCGAAATTTCATTATTCATTTTTAAAAGAAATTAACCAAATTTTTAAAATTTTGGATTTTTCCCCTTTTGGGGAAAAAAGTTTTAAAATTATGTTTTTTCCTCATAAATAATTTTTAAATTTCTTTAATTTTGGGAAAACCCTAAACAAAAAACCCTAAAAAACAAAAAAAATTTTCAAACCCCCAAAACATAAAGGTTTAGTATTTTAAAAAAAAAAAAAAAATTTTTTTTTAGTTAAAACGGGTTTTAAATTTTTCCCATTTTTTTTGAATGTCTTTGGGTTTGTGTTCTCCCAAAATTTTACCCAAAAAAATAATTAAAACCAAATTTTTCAAAGGGAATTTTTAAAAATTTTTTTTTTAAAAAAAAAGGGCTTTAAATTACACCATTCCCAAAAAAAAAATCAGAAATTAAATTTCCCCTTTTTAAAAAATTTTTTTTAAAATTTTTCTTTCCCCAAAACATTAAAATCCCAAAATTTTTAAAAATTTTTTTCAAAAAATTTTTTCCTTTTTATTTTTCCGTTTGATTTACGCCTTTTTGGCAAAACTTTACCCAAAAATGCGTTTTTTTTTTCCCCCAAACGCCCCCAAAGGGCTTGGAACTCGGAAAATTGGAAAAGGCTTTTAAAACCACCCTGGAAGGTTCGAGCCGAGGCCGGTTCAACTTAAAAGGGAAGGACGAAAAAACCCCTTTTTTTACGGAACAGAACCGGGATTAGGGAGCTTTCCGACTCAAATTTATTGGACGGGGAAATAAAATTTTTAAAAGGAGAAAGTTTAAGAAGAAATTAGGTTTCCAGCCGAAATTAAGACCCGTTTTTAATTTGGCCAGAAATTTTTAAATTTAAGTTGGGAATTTCTAAACTGCACCCCTTCCCCCCAAACCCATTTTTTTGGATTTTGGCTTCCCCTTGGCCTTAACCCTTCCAAGTTGGGTGGGCCCCCGGGCGGGGGCCGGGCGGGGGGGGGGGGGGTTTTCGTTTGGGGGGGGGGGGTTTTGGCCCCGCCGGGGCCCGGGGACCGCCCGTTGCCCCCAAAGGGGTTTGGTTTTTCCCTTTACTTTCACTTTCGGGGTTTGAAGGAAAAAATTACCATTAAAATAAAAAAATTTTAAATTTTAAATTCTTTTTTTAAAATCTTAATCGCCACAGGAGGTTTGCTGGAGAGATGCCGAGAGTGCAGGTCATCCTGAACATGTATTCAATTAATATAATTTAGTGGATCTGTTCTGGTATTTATTGTTTGTATTTTTAATTTGGTTTTACACACATGCTGACAGCTGCAGGACTACATCTGACTGATTGATTGAAATCGCTTTAGATTTGACAGGAAACGATAGCAAATTAAATTAGAAAACAATGTTACGTATTTTCAAACTAGTAACAAGAAATGTATGACCCTCGGGGGAATCATTCAACCAAGTGCATTATGGGTCAGTCTGAAAGTGAAAAAATATCCTTAATATGACAATAAATGTTCACGCAGACAGTTATATGCTAGTACATTAACACATTAGTCTATTATAAGGTGTTTGATTACGCACTCTCAAATTGTAGCTAAACTCATGAACCCATTTGTACTTTTTTATACAATCTGCTTACATTAGGTGGAATTTTAAGCTGCTTTTTTCCCCTAAAAATCTTTTTTTTTTTTTTTACTTTGGCAGTGTGGTTTTATTATGCTTTTATAGTATTTATTCATATTTTGAATTAGCTTTTAAAACATTCTTAATAGTGTTAGTTTTGTTTGTAGCTAATAATAACAACATTGGAAATCAGGTTGAGTGTCCAGTTTACATCTTGGAAATATATATATTTTTTCACAGTCCGATTCACTAGTGATTGAAAAAAAAGAATAATAGTGGCCTGTAATACTTTAGCGCATTGCATTGTGGGAAACATCATTCTTCTAGTTTGCTCTATTGTATACTGTGCGTTTTGGCAAATTTACTAGTTGTAAACATAAGGAATTTGCGTAATGTTCACAGCACACATACTACAGCACATACTGCAGTATGAATTGTAAAGGCAGTTTTTGACAGAGCGACAAACCTCCAGCTGTGAAGCCTCACTGATGCTGCTCTCCTCCGCTGGTGTCTTCAGCTCACATCATAACTCCTTTACAGAGGCTCTCAGTGTCTGACATCTTGCTTATGTGATGTTGAGTGAGTCTGATCCTTGATTTCTGTCAGCCGCTTCACGATTTAGAGCTCGGAGGCGTTCGGTTGTGTGATTTACAAACGGGCAAACTTCACACATCTGTTAGTGTACACTTACTTTAAAAGACTAATGAAGCTGATGAGTCCTCCCCTGTGTGGGAAGGAAGTATTTGTCTTGTGGTTAAAGAGAAAATCCTGATGGCCACTAGTTAAAAGTGTTTATCTTCGAGTGAGCGCCATGCATCACAAACAAGCACTCGCAGCTCAGGATGAAAAGCTGCAGGTTTGGAGTTCAGCCAGAAATTTCATTACGGACCTTCAAAGCCTGAGCCTGTGATCATCGGACTGTAGAGAGAAACTGTCCTCCTTCATACAGATGTATTTCTGTTCATTATGACTGATTCTCTGATGGGAGTCAGAGTTTGGCCTGAGAAATATTCAAAAGTCTTCATAAGAGATCTGTTGCATGTCTAGGATAAGAAATGTAAAGTAAATCATATTGTGTTGTCATTATTTAACATTTGGACAAGAAGTTATGTATTTTCTGTACTCCTCTTATCAAAATATTAATAAAGATGTGTTGATTTTTGCAACATAAAATTGATAAAAATTAACACAGAAATGCACAAAAATTAATCATTCACAAAATGTAATAATTGCTCAAAAGTAGTGATTTAATAAAACATAAGATATAATAAAAACATTAAGATATTCAATATAAACATATTAAATTGAAATTATAGGCAAAATAAATGTTTTATTAATTATTGTTTACTCATTAGCTCCAAAAATGTCAATAATAAAAATAATTTGTTTGATAAATTCTTTATTATTATTTTGTTATTCTTTGAAGTTTATATAATAATAATAATTCATTACATTTATATAGCGCTTTTTCTAAGCACTCAAAGCACTCTACATTGTAAGGTGGAATCTGCTCAACCACCACCAATGTGCAGCATCCACCTGGATGATGCGACGGCAGCCATATTGCGCCAGAACGCCCGCCACACACCAGCTTATTGGTGGAGAGGAGACAGTGATGAAGCCAATCAGGGGATGATTAGGAGGCCATGATGGTCAGAGGCCAATGAGCAAATTTGTCCAGGATGCTGGGGTAACACCCTACTCTTTTCAAAAGACATCCTGGGATTTTTAATGACCACAGAGAGTCAGGACCTCGGTTTAACGTCTCATCTGAAGGATGGTGCTTGTTGACAGTATACTATACAGGTGCATCTCAATAAATTAGAATGTCGTGAAAAAGTTCATTTTTTCTTGTAACTTATTTCAAAAAGTGAAACTTTCATATATTTTAGATTCATTACATGTAAAGTAAAACATTTCAAAAGTGTTTTTGTTTTAATTTTGATGATTAGAGCTTACAGCTCATGAAAGTCAAAAATCAGTATCTCAAAATATTAGAATATTTACATTTGAGTTTCAATTAATGACCATCCATACAGTATAAATTCTGGGTATCTCTTGTTCTTTGAAACCACAATAATGGGGAAGACTGCTGACTTGGCAATGATCCAGAAGACGAACATTGACACCCTCCACAAAGAGGGTAAATCACAGATGGTCATTACTGAAAGGTGTGGCTGTTTACAGAGTGCTGTATCAAAGCATATTAAATGCGAAGTTGACTGGAAGGAAGAATTTGGGTAGGAAAAGGTGCACTAGCAACAGGGATGACCGCAAGCTTGAGAATACAGTCAAGCAAAGCTGATTCAAACACTTGGGAGAGCTTCACAAGGAGTGAACTGAAGCTGGAGTCAGTGCATCAGGAGTCACCACTCTCAGACGTCTTCAGGAAAAGGGCTACCAAGCCACTTCTGAACCGGAGACAACATCAGAAGCATCTTACCTGGGCTGTGGAGAAAAAGAACTGGACTGTTGCTCAGTGGTCCAAAGTCCTCTTTTCTGATGAAAGTAAATTTTGCATTTCATTTGGAAACAAGTGTATCAAAGAAACCTGGGCTTCCATACCACCTCAGCAGTGCCACAAACTGATCACCTCCATGCCACGCCGAATTGAGGCAGTAATTAAAACAAAAGGAGCTCCTACCAAGTATTGAGTACATATACAGTAAATGAACATACTTTCCAGAAGGCCAACATGTTTTAAAAATGTTTTTTTATTGGTCTTATGAAGTATTCTAATTTGTTGAGATTTGTTGTGAATTGGTGGGTTTTTGTTAAATGTGAGGCTAAATCATCACAATTAAAAGAACCAAAGACTTAAACTACTTCAGTCTGTGTGCATTGAATTTATTCAATACACGAGTTTCACAATTTTAGTTGATTTACTGAAATAAATGAACTTTTCCACGACATTCTAATTTATTGAGATGCACCTGTATACAGCCATCACTATACTGGGGCGTTAGGACCCACACAGATCACAGGGTGAGCACCCCCTGCTGGCCTCATTAACACCTCTTCCAACAGCAACCTAGTTTTCCCAGAAGATCTCCCATCCAGGTACTGACCAGGCTCAACCCTGCTTAGCTTCAGTGGGCAACCAGTCTTGGGCTGCAGGGTGATATGGCTGCCATGTCTGTGCTGTTACCCAATTTTTCATGTGTGTTTTTAAAATTAATTTAAATTGTATTTGTTTGTTTGTTTGTTTGTTTAGATTTTGAACAGTTTAAAGATATTTTACAAAATAGTGGAAACCTTGAAAGTACTTTTGTGGTTTTATTTAAATACTACAGATTTAAAATACTATAGATTATTAAAATCACATATAAAATCAATTTATTATTGCAGTTGTTTTTTTTTAATGAAACCTTAAATTAAATCTTATCCCACGATAAGTCATCTAAACGTTCCCGTTTGGAATAAAAAAAATACATAGTATTCTCCTTCGATACATAGTATAACCCTAACCCTTTCCTGAAAGATTGTAAGTATTAATCAATATTTTATGCTTTCACATGCTCTCTAACAAGTTAGGTCAAGTGAAACTATAATTTTTATGTCACTGGTGTTTCCATCATGAACTCTCTGCATTGTAAATGGTTTTAAAAAATATTAACCTATAACATAAGAATAATGGTAA